>JAKSZU010000019.1:43225725-43263079 GCA_026018925.1 Tupaia tana | reverse complement strand
GGTTAAAGCAGTGGACTCTCATGGCCAGCTGTGGTTGGAGTCCAGTGGCTCAAAACTCACTCCGGGCACGTGCGTGCATGCGTGCATGTGTGTGTGTGTGTGTGTGTGTGTGTGTCCAAAGTCCCAAGAGAATGGAGGAGAAGGGGTGTGGCTCGGCTCTCCCCCCGGGGGGTGATTTCTCACTTTCTCGCTCTCTGTTTCTCTCTCTCTCTCGGGCAAGCACATGCATCCTATGGGAAAAAGCTCAATTAAAAAAAATGTTTTTAATAAAATTGAAGGCAACAAAAGTGTGAGCCATCCCAAAGAGTGGGCCAGCCCCCGGAATTATGCCCTCCTGGCTTTGGGATGTGTTTTGCACTTCGGTTTAATGTGGGTGCGTCTGGTTTTCCGGGAATTTACTTCAAAGGGAATAATGAAACCACAGTGCAAGCTTGGCTCCCTTCAAGCTGAGAAAGGCTCCAGTCTACCTGAATCCCGGCCGCTCAGGAAACAGGCATGACCTTGCACATGTTCTCTCCGAGGAAACTGCCCTGATTCCCCGGCTCTCCAGGGGCTTCCTCACTGTGACCGCAGTTCCTTTAGGGCCAGAGCAATTGAGCAGAATGTCAGAGAGCGCTTCACAGGGAAAGCGGGGACAGGTACCAGCCGGACTGCTGGGGGGCTGGGGAAACGGCAAAGGAGGAAAGAACTTCTCTACTGCAGCCAGCGATTTCTGGCAAAGCCCTGGAGTCTGTGTGAGGAGAGCTCAAGGTCAAGTTTATATGCAGAGTATTTCTCTTAACAATGGAAACCTTTGGCAAAATACTGAATTTTCTGTCTCTTAGTCTACAAAATGGTGCTCCACAGGCTTCTCGTGAAGGTGAACTGATCCAGTACCCAGTGCCTGGCTCGCAGACGTGCACCTGACCGGTGACAGCCTCGCCGTCTGTTACCAGAAGTGAGGGGCTGCACTCAGATTGCCTCTCCTACGGAAACGCGCTGGTTTTCAGATACGCGCATTTCGTTCTTCGTGAATACACTATTACCTAAAAGCACTCCTGAGTGAACGTACCCAGAAGGGGAGTGGGGAGCACTACGGTGTACTCGGCTCCTCACCCACGCACGCGCTGACTCGCCACTCTGTGGTTCTCCCTGATGGCTCCCGAGGGGAACCACCGTCACACGGAAGCCCACAAATCATCCCGAATAACAGCCATACGAAACGAGGAGACGTGAGCCATCACGGAGGCCAGCTGGGCTGGGGAGAGGAAATTACGAAATTCAGTTTTGAGGAAAACGGGAACATCTGAATATGACTCAGAGCAGAAAAGTTTGGGTAATTGTTTCATTTGAAAGTTGTGATAAAGCTATTACAGCTCTGTTGAAATATACTTTTATCCTTCGGAGAGTCATACTGAAGTACTTTAACATAGAATCCTGATGTCTGGACATTAATTTCAAATGGTTCCTAAAAAAATAGAAAGGATATGGACAAATACTTGCAGGTTTTAAATCTAGGGGAGGAGTATACACTGACCACTGCACCTTCTCTTTTTAAAAATAATTATTTTATTTAACTTTATTTATTTCAATTTGACTAGAGAAGGAAAAGGAGAGAGAGAGAGAGAAGAGGGAGAGAGAAAGAAAGTGAGAAAGCAACCCACTGAGTCTGGGACTCGAACCACGGTCAGCCATGTGGGAATTCAGTGTCCCCAACCACCATGCCACCTGCTGGCCCCAGCCACTGTACTTTCTGTTGTCTCTCTCTACATATGAAGAAAATTGGGTGCAGGAAGACAGAACACGATCCACATATATTTTTAAAACCTTTCTATGAACAAAGAATAATCTGCTCCAAATAACTGACTTGAGGAGGGAAAACGTTCAGGCCACATGGTCTACCACAGCAGGTGCCACCACAGCCCGACTGCCCATCCGACCTCATGGCAGAGCTCCGCTACCTAAATGTTCTTTACCCCGTCGACAGCTCGGAGGTGGCGGCTTCAGTCACAAGGGAGACAAGTAAGGGGTGAGAACGGACCAGCGTGGCTCGACCCGCCAACGGGCGATCGAGAACCCTCTGGTCAGCGTGGCTCCACCCGCCGACGGGCGATCGAGAACCCTCTGGTCAGCGTGGCTCCACCCGCCGACGGGCGATCGAGAACCCTCTCGTGCTGGCTGGACACCAGGCTTGTCCTCTTCTGACGCAAAGCCAGGAGAGCGTTTCTCGTCGTAGAGGAAGAAGACAGCGAATATCAGGTGCCCAAGGTCAGTGCATTCCACAGAAGCTGCCTCCGAACGTGTCGATATCATCAGTGTAAAAAATATGAAATAACTGCATTTTATATAATTGTGTAGCAAAATACCCAACTATAATCGTAACGAATGTCACAGGTCAAGAAATCGGTTCCTGTGGCTGAACTCTAAGTGGCTACTGTTAGGATTGGCAGTATTTTTCTACAAGATACTCAGGGAATTTCGAAGCAGTGTTGGGCGATGTCTATGATCATTTATAAATCCAATTACCCACAAAGCATCCACTGCCTGCGACTCGACTGGAAAGAGCCTCCAATAAACAATATTACAATAATGGATGTGTTGATCTTCAGGTAGGAAAAGTCAAGTATAAAGTAATGTTTCGTAAAAGCGAGCATAAGGGTACGATGCGGCGTTACTTTTGTACTCTCTCACACCTCTCAGTCTGGAGTCAGTGTCTCCAGGCCCCTGGGCAGTTTTACAACATCGCATCCCCCCCCCCCCCCCCCCCCCCCGTGTGTTCTGTCCCGCTCAGCCACGACAGCTGGGCTTGCTCTGTTTTCCACCTTCCCATCCCTTAAAGCTTGTGCAGAGTAGTTTGGAAAAGAGAATGTGGATCCAGTAACTAGACCCTGAGGAAATTCAAGTTCCGGAATCATCGGAGAGACAAGCATGGTCTATATCGCGTACAAGACGGCGACAGAAGAAAGGGTGTCGCGTCTCCGTGTGCACGGAGGTGCCACCTCCACGCCAGGCCCTGCTCCTCGGTTCTGGGCCAACGGAAGGTCAATGCAATTGCCACTAACAGTTCAGTGACTAGAAAATTTGATTAACCAAAATATGCCATTCCCTGCCTGAAGACTTCATTTAATTGAGACTCCAGGGTATTATTTTCAAGAAAGTATAGATACATATATACCTGCAGTTGTAGCATTTTAAATGTACTTATTGCCTCTGTGGTAACAAAAGGGAAATGCCTGATCTGTTTCCTGTGGTAAACTGTCCCCACCCCCCATGACACTAACGGGACTTGGAGTAGAACCGTCTCCTGGATTTGTGTTACTGTGCTGAAAATGAGTGCACGTGACAACAAGCACATATTCAGACTCTCGCTTCTTTACCTGGTCTTGTTGTTGGCAAAGCAGAAGACGCCTCCCCGCCTTCATCCTCCATGTGTTAATTAGTGGCACATTAGTGAGACAAGGCTTTCCCTAGAGGACTTTCATTTATAGGATGCACGTTTGCATTCAAACTATTCAGATTAAAATATAAGAGTATTCTCACAGTTTTTTTGTCTCAAATTGTCTATTGTTTCAAGATATGTTACATTATAGAAATAAAAAAGCAGGCTTTCAAACATTACTCAAGAAAAATGTGTCTGTGGAGAAATATGATTCAAACTAAATACAGCGTGTACCATTTCCCCTTCAATCGAACGAAACGAGAAGGCCTCCCACTTCGGAGCACCTGCGATAGGGTCCCCATTACACGCGAGTGTGGGGTGGTAGCGCCTTTCTGCAGAGCTCAGAGCGGGACGCGGGCGCTTTGGCAACCAGTGAGTTCCCAAACTCGAGGGCGTCCTGCCGTGTCAGCCGCTCCGAGCCTCCGAGCCGAGCGGGGCTCTGGGTCCCACACCCAGCACTGCCCCAGACAGTGAGTGGATGCCGAGTGACGGCGAGAGCGTGAGAGCAACGGGAAGGCCTCGGGTTCACCGCCCCAGGGTATGACTCCAGGTATTTAAGTGCCGCTTACATTATGTTAAGCATAGGCTGTTGAACGTGAACTCTGCATATCGGTCCTGAGAAATGAGCCGTTTCTACCCCATGCAATGTGTCACTGGTAAATTTCCTAAGCTGAGCATTGGGAATGAGCACCAGTGGGAGGTCCTTCTGTCGGCATTCGTGGCATGGATATCACAGCCATCATTTTAAACCCACCTGGCACTCACTGTTACATTTTCCATTCTTTCTGTCTTTTTAAATAAAAAAATGGAGAGGACAAGGATAGATAAAAAGGTACGTTTTCTAAAACTCTGTGCAACAAACATTACTATTAGAACTTGAAATAGCTGAGTCAGAATAGAGCGGTGCTTCCTCATTTCTTGGAAAAGAAGTGTTTTTCGTAGACTATGTTCTTCGGACTGTTTGGCTGTGTGGAGAGGGTTCGTTCCCGAAGAGAGACTCATGCGGCCTGACTGGCTTAGTGGTGCACACCCGGAAGCCCCGGCTTGCTCCCTCGGCTCGACATCCTCTGTGACCATTTCCCAAAGCGAAGTTGGCCTTCGCGTCCCTGCTCAAATACTCTGTGACCGTCTCCCACATAAGCAATTGCTACAGGACAGAGATCAACACTAGATTTGTACCCATGGTCTGCCATTACGAAGCTCTGCGTGAAGACCTATCTTTCGAGAAAAAAGGAACTTGCATGTAGCTCACCTTGATCGAGAAAGTAGTCCTTTGTGTTTTTAAGAATGATTGTATTTAACTTTATTTATTTATTTTACCTTGACCAGAGAAAGACCGAGTGAGAAAGAAGGAAAGAGACAAAGCAAGCCACCAGGTCCGGGACTCGAACTGCGGCCGGCCATGAGGCAGTCCAACACCCCTAAACACCCACCACTGCTGGTCCCGAGAAATTAGGTCTTAGATCACTATTCAAGGAGAATTGGGGATCTATGGTGGCCATTATTAGAAAGGGGTTGAAGTGGAAAGTTGAAGGTCTAGAAGCCGTTTGGAAGACTTCTCAGACTCTACCTATCGAGAGAGAGGAGCTTCTCTAGGAACCTGGGTGTTTGCAGAGACCGGTGAGGGAGAACAAAGCCCCGGCAGAGGCAACCTCTGCGAGAAGGGGGGAGGCCCTCCACTCTCAGCCATCGGCAGGACTCTCCAAAAGCCCTGAGTCACCTTCGGAACCCGCTGTGAGGGAGGGCTTCCGCTGTTAAATCTACAGGCAAAAGCGTTTTTCAGTAAGCCTGCCTTTTTTGCATACGAGTCTCTTGAAACTTATTCAGAAAGAACATAGATTTTTAAGGCTAGTTTTTCAAAATAAAAGTGCCAGATTGCATCTTCCATTCATTCAACAAATGTTATAAAGGAACACATTTTTTTAAAAGTTTTATCAAAATATTAATAGCAATAATTATAATGAATTCCTTCTTGAATGGCTAATTAGAATGCTGAGGTAGATTAAATAAATTTGGAGATTAACTTGACATGAGAATCAATATGTGATGAATGGATTTCTACTTGCCAATTCAAAATACATTTTCTCAAGCAGATTGAAATTCTCAAGTGTCAGATTTGCTAAATACATTTATCTCAAGAGATGAGTTATAATTAAAGTATTTGAAAAATGCCCAATTTGTCTAGTTTGCTATTTAGAATAAAATATGTTGCTTTCAGCAGAGAAAGGCTAGAGACTTTGATGTCTATTTCAAAAATTCAAATGTATTGTATTGAATTTCATAAAGTTTATCTATTAAGACTCAAAGGTTCATACTTGTAGTTATAGGGAAGGAAGACTCGGGCGTTGGGCAGAAACGCAGGCACCATTTTGGGCCTGACTATTTAGACAAAACCGGTGAATTGGGTCCAGAAGAGGAGGAAGGAAGGAAGCTCCTCCGTGGGCAGCTTGAGAGGAGGGATTTGACGCCTGTGAGTTTCGGAGAGTCCACGTGATACGTGTGTGTCATCCTCCCATGGCTAAACATCTTCAGCGAAAATTTCACGTCGGATGTGATTACGTTTGTGGAAGATGCTAAAAATGGAATGGAGTGATTCGCAGTTAGCGACGGAGGAGCGCGGCCTGGCGTGGTGTTATTTATTGCCCATCTCATCTGGGGTCAGCACGTGTCTTTCTTTGTTTTTACCCTAGCTTCATAGTTCTTTACCTCATGTGTAGATGATATAAGAAGCGTAATAAATACCAATTGAATTAAATATATAAGTAAATGCGTGCGAGCTGCCCGTTCTCGTTTCCGTGTTTGCGGAACGGGTGGGCCCTGCTAACAGACATCAAGGACCGCCCTTCTGCAGCAGATTTGAATGGTGTCAGCTAAAATATGCAGTGACTAGCTCTCTCCCGGGTCAGTTTCCTGCCAGCTTTTTCAAACACAGATTGCCTTCCTCATTCAGGAGAGAAGGCGGGGAGGTGGGGGCAGACATCGCCCTGTCTGAACTGCTCACCTTGCTGGGTATTTGAGAGCCACTAGCTGCTGAGCGTCTGGAGAGATGCCTGAAGACTGTGGATTCTGCCTAGTTGCTATACAAGAAAAAAATGTATCTTCTCCGAGCTCTCCCGCCAAGCGTCAGGCCTCCCATCGGGCACCAGCTAACCTGCACAATGTTAACGGCACGTGCTCGGGGACTTGCAGGCCCGAGAGGAGGGTCATCTGCAGACCTGGTCTCTCACAGCACAGGGAGAAACGCGCTCCTCTCAGTCACGGAGGCTGTCAAATCAACGTGAGTGGGTACTCCAGGCTGAAGCTTCTCTCCAAATGTATTGGATCTGGTCATTCTGTCAGGGTGCGAGCTGCTGAAACGCGTAGCAGATCACTACATTTCAACTGGGGACAGACTTTCTGTTTCACAGAAACAGTCAAGTCACCCTGGCTGTCTGCACCCTGTGCACACCGAGAAGCCTTCTGTGTAACCATGGGAACGGTTTGCCTAAGCACTGTTGCCTGTGTAAATCCAATTCATCCTGAATTAGCTGAAGAAAAGGGGGAGGCTGTGTGATTTGTTTCTGCCCATTGCTTCCCAAGCTGCCTCTTAGAAAATGTGAAGAGAACATTAAAAACCAGTTTCTTTATTCCCTTTCCATGGGGGTGGGGTATGGATCAGACTGGGAGGCATTATCCCTTCAATCGCGACAACACTGGCATGGTGGAGAATAAAAGTAATGAAGTCGTCTTCTACAGTGCAGCATCTCTGCCGTGTAGTTAGCCACTTTCATGATTTGAGAAGCATTCTCCACGTCTGTCGTTTTCCTAGATGAATCTTTAGGGCGCGTGGCTCGGGCATACGCTCTTCCTGCAGTGTGGAATTCTGATGGAGACTTATCCCATTAAGAAACCCTGCCTTTTTTTGTGCTGGATTTTAGGAATTAAAACCACACATTATCATATAGTGAAATTGATTAATCATATTATTTTCCTTTGAGCACCGAATTTAAAGCAACTAATTAGTGGGAGATGGAGAGAAAAGGTATTTTTCTGCCACGGGAAGGGAGTGGTTTGAACGGGGGTGCACGGGGGAGTGTTTTAGGGAAGCAGAAAGAGCCGGGAAGACACTGATTCCCAGAGCAGTGAGAAGAGCTCTCGTCTGTGCCTTCCTTACCTTCGGGATTTTTCCCACCCTAACCCACTGCCATTCCAGCTTCCAGGTTCAGCGCAGATGTCTTTGGCTGAGATTCTGTCGCCAGCCCTGCTTCCCAAACACACTCACTCATTCCTCGCTGACCTGTTCTGCATCGGAAAGGTCTGTGTAAACCATCAACTCCTTTAATCACACCACAGCTCATTGTTCAGCCAGCCTCCTCCCGCAGCAGAATAGAAGCCACGGGGATGGGGACTGCTCTTTTATTCTGTGGCTGGAGGTTAGGGCGTTGTGTCCACTAAGCCCTAAGTCCATACTGACTGGTTAGCAGGGCTGAAACCTGACAGGCAGCCAGGACCACAGAGCAGGGATAGCCTGTTCAGTTCTGAGAGGTGGTGCCCAGAGGACGGAGAACGGGAAGTACAGCGAAGGCCGTCGAGTTCGTATTTAATACAGGCCATATGACCCCTGGCATCGCCATGTCAGTGCTAAAGGACACCTGGAGCCCCCACACACTCGTACATCCTAATTTCTCAAACCTGTACATACTGGGTTGCTGGAAAAGTCATGGCATATTTTTTCTGTTTTTCTATACAAAAAAAAAATTATGACTTTTCTGAGAACTCAATATTACTTTACATGTGAAGCAGGCCAGTCTGAGGTTTGGCAGGGCTGCAGCCATTTTAAAGTCAAGAAAGACTTCTGACAAGAACACTCTAACCAATTGCTGAGTCATGGGGAGGTCAGTTTGGGGAAAGGTCAGATGAAAAACCAGGAACGGGTCTTTGAAACAAAACAGGAATCAGATTAATTGCTCAAAGGAAAGTGGTCGGCTCTGCCTGCAGTGAGGGGGGATTTGCATGTGCATGTTTCTGCGTCTGTAAACCCGAGCACACGCTGAGCGTTCTGAGATAGCTGTCGCGCTGCCTGCCTCCCTGTGACTCGGCTGCAGAAAGAAGCTCGTTTTCCAGCCTCTGCCTTCCACCTCACTGCCTGCAAGAGGAAGCAGTCGACAGAGTCTGCCGGTGACACATGGAAGAGCCTCTGCTGATGTGACCAAGTGTAGGATCTTGCAACGATGAGGTAATTCTGGATTGTCTGGGTGGGTCCCAAATACCATCATTAAGTGTCCTTGTGGAAGGGAGACAGAGCACACCCACAGGTGGGAGAGAAGACAGCAGAGATGGGGGCATGGCGCAGGGCATGTGGCCTCCAACTGGGAAGACAGCAGCTGAGAGTCAGGAGGGAGCTGGCTCTGGAATCTCCGGAGGCCTGTGGTCCCGCCAGCACCCTAGTTACAGTCCGGCAATACCGACCTCACACGTCCTGCCTCGGGGACCGTGGTCCCGCCAGCACCCTAGTTACAGTCCAGCAATACCGACCTCGCATGTCCTGCCTCGGGGATCGTGAGAGATTCGTTTCCTGCTTTTGAAAGCACTGAGTTTGTGGTGACTTGTGGGAAATATCGCAGCACCTGCAGTGTCCCCAGTTAGTAAGGAAGAGAATGCTGACGTTAAGAAGGGGTAGAAACGTAGCCAACTTTGCATAGATTATTACTGGCAGAGCTGGAGGTGGTTTAGACAGCTTTTCTCATCCTGCAAGTGTGGAGCAAACCTCTTCCCAAGCCAAACTGCGTTTTGTTGAGTCGATGTTGGCATTGTTCTGCGGGCATTGTCCTGATAATCCAGAATTTCCTCATTGTTGCAAAGAGATTTCACTAGTTGCCTGGCTAATTTAGGCAGGTCTGTGGGCCTCTCCCCAATTATACCCCGACAGGGTCTAGGAAACTCCATGAATAATGTTTTTTTGTTTTTGTTTTTAAATTGAATAGATTTGCAACCAACGACCTTGGCAATTCTGCTTCCTCCAGTCTCTGGTTCTTCACAAGCGCAGAGGGAGAAGTAGCAGGCTCTCTCAGCCTCTGTGAAAGGGGACTTGCTCACCCATTAAGCAGTCACCACCGGATGTCCACAGGGACCATTCTGGGCCAGGCCCTCTCTTACAGGTTTGAGATGCATTACTTTTCCAAAAAGCTCAAAATTCCTGTACTTACTTGAATTACATTTCAGTAGGGAATAGTAAAGACAAAGTGAAGAAAGGAAATACCTATGTAAGAGATGGGGTGTTACATTTTGGAAAGTGCTGAAGAGGACAATAAAGCCAGGGGGGTGGGCCATGAGGTGTCAGGGCAGAGGGTGGCCGTGTAGCAGCCAACAAAGGTCCCGCTGAGAAAATGGTGGCTGAGCAGGACTCGGGGGCGAAGGAACAGCCAGAGGGCTGTCGGGGAGAAAGCAGTCCGGGCAGAATGGCGAGAGAATTTGAAGATGCTGAGGAGAGGGAATGAAAGCTGAGGACACGGGATCAGAAGGGCAACTGCGGTATGAACTGTGAGGGCCTTGGAAGGATCTTGGAAGGACTTAGGGCTTTACTCTGACTGAGACAGAAAACCACTAAAGGGCTGCGAGCCAGTGTCACATGGTTGACCTGTAGAAAAGGATCAGCCAGGGACCAGCAGATGGCATAATAGTTACAGCACTGCACTCCCGAGTAGTTGACTGTGATTCGAGTCCTGGACCTGGCTTAAAATTCACACTGGGCATGTGTGCGTGCGTGCACAAAATCCTGAGAGGAGAATGGAGAAGGGACTGCAGCGTGGCTATCCCCCCTGAGGGGTGCTTTCTCGTTTTCCATCTCTCTGTCTCTTTGGCAAGGACATATGCCCTATAGCAAAAATCTCTCTTAAAAAAATAATAAAAAGATATGGCATGGTGGTGAAGGCGCTGGACTCCCACTTGGCTGACCGCAGTCTGAGTCCTGGACCTGGCAGCTTGAAAATTAGGCTGGACGCATGTGCGTGCATGACCAAAATCCCAGAGGATGGTGGAGAAGGGATTATGGTAGGGATTATGGTGTGGCCATCCCCCTGGGGAGTGATATCTCACTTTCCTTCTCACTGTCTCTTTCCAGTGAGTGAATGTGCCCTATGGCAAAAAAAAAAAAAAAAAAAAAAAAAAAAACCTCTCTAAAAAGAAGTGATAATAATAGTATTATTTTATTTTTCATTTATTTCTCCCATTAGATTGACAGGAAGAAGGACAGAGGCACCTAGAGCCCCCGGGCCATGCCCCGCCCCGTGCCCAGCCTGCCTGAGTCATGGTAGCTGCACGGGCACCCTGGCGTGCACAGGTCTCAGGGCAGGGGCCCAGGCCCCTCGCACATGGGCGGGGCCCACGTTGGTTATGCACTCCCCACGGAGGAGACGTGGCAGGAACACTCGGGCTGCCGAGCGGTGGAGCATGGGAAATGGAGGAGCAGGAAATAGACTCAGGACTAGAAAGGCCGCATCGGTTTGTAATTTTTAAAAGTGTCTTCATTTATTTCTCCCACGAGAGAGCCCGAGAGAGAGATGCAGGGACAGGCCTTGGGCCGGTACCCCTCTGGATGTCAGGGCGCCTGCCACGCACAGGGAGACCTCAAGGTCTGCTCCGGGACCCTCGTGGGGGCCCAGTCGCCTCACTGCGGGCATCGCCCGGCCTCCGACACGGGAAACGCTGCAGCACGTTCTCTAACTGTGGGGCAGGGCTCGGTGAACCGCGTGCCCTACCCGGGGCAGCTTCGTCCGCGGTGGGCATCTTCTCTGGCAGTTTCCAGCCAATCTCTTAGTGCTTAAAATGTACAGCCAATTCGACTGTCGTGACAGAAACGTATAGAAGGTTTGGAAATCCAGTTTGCAAACACTGAAAATCAGGATGACATTTTGAAGCTATCTTAAGACTTTAAGATCATACCAAGTAGACTTTTCACTGGGGCCCAGACATGCCCGCTGCATCGTACTCCTTCTCAGTAAGGCAAAGCCCTGTGCGGACAGCACCTCTCCCTTAGGAGAACACGGCAGGTGCTTGCACAGGTAAACAGGGTACGGAGGGCTGTTCCCACCCGGCCCCGCACCTCTCCTCCAACCCAAGTCCGTCTGGCTCCACGTTTGAGAAGGAACTTCTGGCTCTTCATCTTTCCTCTGGGTCACATTTCGCAACTTCAGAAATGCTTTTGTAAATAATGATTCCAAAACGTCCTTATACCAATAGTAAAACAAGGTTGGGTTTTTGTTTTATTTTCTGATTTTTGTTTCAGCTAGAATTTTTAAATAATACGTTGCTGTTTACACTTCAGAATTCCATTTTCCTTCCTGCACATAAAACAAAACACTCGCCATGTCGGAATTTCGTACTGCCATTTTTCTTCCACTGTCTCCGACATCATGGTTAGCATTGTTCTTTTCCAACATTGCCTTCATTTTTCATGAATACTTGCTGTGTTTATTCAAAGAAGTCAGGCCATAGACTTGAAAGGACCAATGCTAACAACAGAGCAAGCATAGGGGCTGGCTGCAGTACACGGTCCGCAGCTCTGACGGCAGCTCTGACGGCGCTGGGCTCGAAGCGAGTTCGTGCATCTTTCCAGACCGTACAGAGCAGAGCTGGTTTCAGGTGCAATAGTTAAAACGCCAGCACTGGGGCTGCAGCGTGAAAGAGACCCGAAAACCGGGGCAGGGGCGGGATTTGGTGCTTGTGGACTCTTACATTTGCTGTGGACGTGAGTGAAACGCCCACGACGTGACGTGGGAAAGGACGTGGAGTCTGCCGTGGGGAACTGCTGAAGTGCCTCGGAGGGGTCGTGAGCAGGACAGCGCTCACTCTCCTGCACCGCACAGGAGGGAGGGCGGCCTCGGCTTCCTGGTCACCAGCTCTGGGTCTGAGCAAGCCCTTTAGCCCCGTAGACTTGGCTGTGAGGTGGAGACGACCCCTACCTCGGAGTCAGTGAGACGATGAGATGAACAGCGAGTTACTGAGACGGTGAAAAGGATAAAGGTAAGGAAGGGCACAGACGTCGTCCTCTCGCACAAACCATGGACTCCCTGGGTACAGGGCCGAGCGCACGTCGTCGTCTGTGGCTGAGCGCGGTCAGCGGGCCTCGGAGACGCAGTGCTGGGGCCCCACGGCCACGAAGGCGGACCTGGGGTCACGCCAGGCCGCGTGCCTGCCCGAGAGCCCGGTAGGGTCAGGAGCAGGGACAGAGACCCTCTGAGGGTGCACGTCTCTCTCTCCCTCATTAAAGGAATAAATTTAGAAAACCTTTAAAAACGAGTTATAGGCTTGCAATTGTAAGAGTAGTTCAGCGGAGGAAGGGCCGTGTCTTCAGGGAGTGGCGGAGGAACAGCTGGACGTGCTGAGGCCGAGAAGTAAACACACAGGCAGACCTCAGCGGTCCTCGCAGCTCGTAAACACTGACTCAAAGCGAATCATGAGTCTGAATGTAAAATATTAAACTGCACACCTCTAGGAAAAAATCTAAGAAAAATTTCAGCATCTAAGGACTAGACAGAGTTTGTAGACTTGAACTGTAAGAGGAAAAATTGATCATTTGAATTTCTACAAAATTTAAAAACAGCTTAAAGTCCAAAACCAAAACAAAACAAAAACCTTGTTGAAAGATGAAAAGACAAGCTACCTGCTGAGCGAAAATATTTCTAAATTACATACCTAAGAGGATTAGTAACTGAAGAATATAAAGAAACTTCAAAATTCAGTAGGGAAAAAGGCCAACAAATAGCCCGGTTAGAAGGGAACAAACACGTAGCCACGGAGGGCAGACGCGTGGCGATCGCAGAGCTGCAGTGTGGTCAGCCACTGAGCCATTAAGGAAACGCGGAGTAAGCTTCCAGGACACGTCGCCATGTAACGTCCCAGAGTGGCTGAAACGGAAAACCCTGGCTGCACGAAGGCTGGCGTGTACACATGCGAGGAGGCGGGGCCACTCGCACAGGGCTGGCGTGTACACATGCGAGGAGGTGGGGCCACTCGCACGGGGCTGGCGTGTACACGTGCGAGGAGGCGGGGCCACTCGCACAGGGCTGGCGTGTACACGTGCGAGGAGGCGGGGCCACTCGCACGGGGCTGGCGTGTACACATGCGAGGAGGCGGGGCCACCCGCACAGGGCTGGCGTGTACACATGCGAGGAGGCGGGGCCACCCGCACGGGGCTGGCGTGTACACGTGCGAGGAGGCGGGGCTACCCGCACGGGGCTGGCGTGTACACGTGCGAGGAGGCGGGGCCACTCGCACGGGGCTGGCGTGTACACGTGCGAGGAGGCGGGGCCACTCGCACGGGGCTGGCGTGTACACGTGCGAGGAGGCGGGGCCACTCGCACGGGGCTGGCGTGTACACGTGCGAGGAGGCGGGGCCACTCGCACGGGGCTGGCGTGTACACGTGCGAGGAGGCGGGGCCACTCGCACAGGGCTGGCGTGTACACGTGCGAGGAGGCGGGGCCACTCGCACAGGGCTGGCGGGACGTGAAATGGCACTAGCTCAAGAGAACGGTGTGACGGTTTCTTATGAGATGAAATGGGCAGCTGCCACATGACTGAACGATTGCACCCTGGGCATTTATCCTAAAGAAATGGAAACTTATTTTCACATAAAAACTTGTGTGTGAATGTTCATAACAGTTTTTTCATAGTAGCCAAGAACGGTAACAGCTCATATGTCCTTTGATGGGTAAATGGCTAAAGAAACCAGAATATCCGTAGCAGAACACTTCCCAGCAATAAAAAGGAATCAACAACTCACATGCACATCAAATTTAATAAATCACCAGGAAATTATGCTGATTGTAAAAAAAACAATAGCAAAAAGCCACCTACTAGTGACTCAATTAATGTAATATTTTCGAAATCACAACATTTTAGAAATAGAGAACAAATTACTTATGGCCAGGGCTCAGCACCAGGGAGGAGAAAGGAGGGGAGGGTGTCTACACAGGCGCAGCCCGGGGTTCTCTTGGAGTGGGGACGTTACTTCCTGTCTCGACTAACAGCATGAAGATCCTGGCTTATGATACTGCATCACAGTTTTGTGAGGTGCTGCCATTGGGGACCCTAGATAGAATGTCATGTCACTTCTATGCGTTATTCCTTAAAACCGCGTGCAAATACAGTGATCTCAAAACGAAAGTTAGTTTTAAAAGGACTAATGGGACTAAAGCTTCTTTGAAAAAAATTTCTTTAGCTATATCTAATCAAAATTGCAAATTGCAACTCCATTTTTCCTTTTTTATTTTTAAGAGAAGTTTTTGTTATAGGGCACGTGCACTTGCCAGAAAGAGAGAGAAACAGAGAGACGGAAAGTGGGAAATCATCCCGGGGGGATTGGCCACGCTGCAATCCCTTCTCCTCCATTCTCCTCTTGGGATCTTGGACACGCACGCACACACGCCAAGCGTGATTTTAAGCTGCCCAGTTCAGGCCTCAAACACGGTTGACTATGTGGGAGTTCAGCGACATAACCATTACACCATCTGCTGGTCCCGAAACTCTATTTTAACAGAAAATATTTTTCAAGACTGTGTAAGAGAATTTTTTCCCAATCATTTGGCATTTCCGTCCTTATTGCAGGAGTCTTTCTTATCATCCCAAAATTGCTCATGGTCTATCAGCTTATTTTCTCTGAATTTAGTGAGAAAGAAAAAGTCACCATCTTCAGAATATTACTCTTCATATCAGAGATAATGTTTTGAAATAAATGATTTAATGATCACTTCTCGGGAGATATTTCATGAGATGCCCTCTGACCTAACTCACTCATCTGTAAATCCTTGGTCTTAAAGACTAGCGAGGGACCAACAGGTGGCATGATGGTTAAGGCACTGAATTCCCACGTGGCCGACTATCGTTTGAATCTCCAACCCAGCAGCATGAAAATCACCATGGGACATGTGTGTGCATGCCCAAAATCTTGAGAGGAGAATGAAGGGAAGGGATTGCAGCATGGCCATCCCCGGGGGTGATTTCTCACTTCCCTTCTCACTGTCACACCGGCAAGCACATATCCCTATGGCAAAAGAAAAAAAAAATTACTGTAGCAGGCTGGTTTAAGGGTTAGCAGAACTGTAGCCATTTTGAAACTAAGAAAGGTCTCTAGTGAGAACAATCTCACCAAATGCTGAGTCACAGGGAGAGCTCTTTGAGGAATGGTCAGATGAGAAACCAGGAGTAGGTATTGGAGGAAATCAGGAGAATTACTCAGGAGAAAGATTGACTCTGATTGTTTGCAGTAAGAAACGATAAATAGAAATATCAGGAAAGTGTACTTTCTGAGACAGTTTGACAGTACTTGCTGACGGTAACTGTTCCAGTACAAACTCCCTCTTCTCCAGCCTCTGCCTGTCGTTTCATTGACCGCGAGAAGAAGCAGCCAGACGGCTGGGCTGGTAACCGAGGGAGGAAGTAAGCCAATCAAAAGCTTAGGTAGCCATCTTCAGCTCTTCTTTCAATAAAGGCTATGAACCATCTTAGTTTTGTCATTGTTTCTACACCTTCCCTGGGACTTGGGTGGTGGGGAATATTTTGGTGCCAACTGTATCGATAGGACAGTTTTATTTTGAAGGAGAACACCCATGAGCTAGCACATGCCTGCACTTTCTTTTGAAAGCATCCCCGAGTCTCGAGGAATCCGTCGTCACTTCAAAGGGAGATGACTCACGCCGGGCGCGTGTGCATGCGTGCCCAGGATCCCGAGAGGAGAACGGAGGAGAAGGACTGCGGCGTGGCCATCCCCCTGGGGGTGATTTCTCGCTTTCTGTCTCTATGTCTCTCTCTCTCTGTCTGTCGCGCCCTATAGTAAAAAAAAAAAAAAAAACTCTAAAAAAAAAAAAAAAGGGAGATGACTAGGCCCAGAGATACCTATGAAGAAAAGACCGTAAAGGTAAGGCTGCATTTTCACCTGGTAGGGTGCGTTGCCCCGACAAAGGGTGTGTGAAACCGCCCAGCTGCCCAGGAACCTGTCACTGCTACCTGTGCTCAATCACGCCCTCTTCTCAGAGGATGCTGGCACAGCTAGTCCCGAGAAGGCAAACACTAGTCTTTCTTCACGCTTGGGGCTCTATCAAAATCCACTTAACTGATCCTTCAAGTCATGTGTCATTTTTTCTCAAATATAATAAACTTTTATTCATTAGAGGGAAGCTGATTTGGGTGCTTTGATGATAGAAAAAAAAATGCATCTGAAAGTACATTTATATGCAAAGGCATTTTTCTGCTTGTCAGAGTTATTTGCCTTCTGCTTTTTTCCCTCGAAAACAAAACAACCACCACAATAAGAATCTTCTGGTTGTCTTCCTGGCTTTACTGATGACAGCTGGCCGCAATACTGTGCAGACACTGCCTGCAGTGCCGCGTCTCGGTGGAAGACAGCATTGGGATGAGAAGTCGTGACGTGGCATGGAAGAATTGTGGTTTCAAGGTTGGTGTTTTTTAAGGTATGAGAGAGCTTTCTTTCTGCCCTTAGGCTAAGAGCTAAAAATGGCACTAGGAGCTGATTTATAGCAACAGAGTTTAGCCTAGGAAATTTTTCTTTTAAAATCTATCACTAAAGAATAGCCTTTTCTCTGTGCCACCAGCATGACTTTAAATTTGTACGACCTTCCACTGGTTGCCTCTAATTTTCATGAATTGGCCATAAGAAAAAACAAAGTGTGTTGGGTCTTCAGCATCACAGGATGCTGGTGGAAGGCCTATCTTGAAAACAAAATAAAACAATAAATGAGAAAGTGCTTTGTAAACTCAGAGGTGTTACACACATAAAAATTGCTTTAGTGCTAAGTCTAAGCAAATTGATGCCAAATATAGCTGGGTGTGAAATTCCACATGCTTTCTCTATTAGGAAACGAATCCTATGAAAACAAAGTATTTTGTCATTATGTTTATGTTTGTAATTTTCCTCTCAAAAACCATGTTGGTCTTCTGATCCCTAGCCAACTTTGTGGTGGTCAACATACAAATGGTGTTTTTTGAATGACTGCTTGAAATGATTTTAGAAAATTTGAAAAATGATGCATTGATCCGTCGTCAGCCTACCTTGCGCTCTGGGGCACTTGTCAATCCTAGCGTGACGGATTTGCATGGAGTCACCCCTGCACGCCCACGGGGAGCTGTCTGCCTGATGACTCTCCTGTACGGACACTGGCCAGAGCTCAGTTACTTGGCAGGAGCTGATCAATAGACTTGGCTGTTCTTCCCTTTCGTTTCTGAAGCACCTAACAATTGCAAATAAAAACCTTTAAACACATGAACTAGAAGGAGAATGTTCTAAACGGGACTCGATGAACTCCACGGCAAAGTCAGCGTAACCGTTGGCTCCTAGAAACACGTAGAGAGGGCCTGGCGGTGGCGCAGTGCTGACGCACACGGTGTGCTGTGAGGCAGGCCACGTGGCGAGGGCAGCGGTTTCCATCTGCAGCCCTCCCTGCATACGCCAGGCGCTCGCCAGGTGCTGGCCGGGCTGTGCGCATCCACCGTGGCTTCAAGGCCCTATTGCGAGTGGCACAGCACTGTCTCTCACCTTCTCTCTCTCTCTCTGTCTCTCACCTTCTCTCTCTCTCTCTCTCTCTTTCTCTCTCATTCAATCTCTCACTCAGAATAAATAATTTAAGTTAAATAAAGAAACCTGCAAAGAAGAAAGGGCAGAGGGAATAGCGGTCCCAGAGCAGGGCTTCGCCGTCCTTGCAAGGCCGTGGTCAACACTGACGTGGGAGGGTGGCAGAGCCCAGGAAAGGCACTAAGGGGAGAAGGCTTTCCACGTGGCGGGCCACGTACTGGGGGGAGACCATCACTTACTGATGGAGAATCTTCACCCACCCAGGCTCTTCCTCCCACGTGGAACAGAACGGATTCTGCAATCAAGTCTTAGCTTCACCGAGTTCTAGAAGAGGCACGCTGCATTAATGCAGGTCATTAAAGAATGACAGAGACCTCAGTGACAAACCTGGGGTCCCTCTTGCTCCACTACATTTTGAAGGAAAGCAAATATCCTGTAGTCAAAGACATAGACTTAGCATCAAACGAGATTTGGGTTCCAATCTCAGCTCTGCGACTTGAGCAAGTTATTTAACTTTTATAAATGGAGTTTCCTTCTCCATAGTATGAGGGTTACATTGCTCTTTAACGCATTAAAACTTTGCTAGTGTTAAATGGGGTAACGCACGAAAGGGGTTGAACCTGATGCCTCGTTCCCAGAAGCACCTAGTAGGCATGGGCTGTCGCCCTTGCAGGACATACCACCCTCGGCTTCTGCACGTCTCCTCCCCGATCCGTCACTGTGCAAGATGGCACCCCAATCTCTGCTAAGGGCGATGTTTCATTTTAAAACGTGGATCTGGCTGGAGAACGTGAACAGGGGAGAGGCGGCTGAGATGCCCGGTCTCCCGTGAAGGGAGCCACGTGGGAGGCTGCATGTCGTGCCCAGTACCTCCCTCACGGTCCCTGAGAAGGCCCTGTGGCTGCTGCTCCCCGCTCCCAGAGAGGGGTGGGAGGAGGGCTTCGTTGGGCTCACATAGCTCAAGCCATCTGGGATCGCCGAGGACATCACCGGGCGTGGGGCGGAGAATTGCGACTCTGATTTCGGAGGAATGCCAAGAACTGTAAGAGAAACTCCACGTACTTCTCTGAAGCTAGTTTCCATACAGTTAGCAAAATGTCTTACAATTTTCTACAAATCTCAGTCTCACTGTGCTATTTCTTTATTAATATCACCCGATCTTGGGGCCAGCACCCGGAGAAGTGGTTAAGGTGCCAGACCTCATATGGCTGACTCCACTATTTGAGACCCAAATCTGGTGGCTTAAAAAACACGTTAGCCACATATGCGTGTGCATCCACGTGTGTGTGTGTGTGTGTGTGTGTGTGTGTGTGTGTGTGCATAGTTAGGTTTTTGCCATAGGGTAATGTGTTTGCCAGAGAGAAACAAAGAGAGAGGGAAAGTGAGAAAGCAGCCCCTGGGGGCATGACCAGACTGCAGTCCCTTCTCCTCCATTCCAGTCTGGAAATTTGGGGCATGCACACACACATGCCTGGCGTGTTTTCTAAGCCACTGGGTCTGGGACGCAAATCGCAGAGTCTGCCGTGTGGGACCGGTGTCTTCCCCACCACTCCACAGGCTGCCCGTCCCAGTCTTTCCTTACTTCTACTTTTAAATTTACCTAGCAGGTGGCTCTAATTCTAAGAACTGTCTAAACAAACCCAATCTAATGACTATCCTGACTTTAAATTCTTTAATTCATGCTTCCTTAGAGCTGCACGTGACTTACATGTTGAACACATGAACAAAAGCAAGCTTGCTTTGTCTTCTGCGTCGACCCAGCAGACTCCATCTCTGGGACTGGTGTGGCCTTGGGGTCCTCTCATGAAGTCACGTCAGCACTGACGTGCGGCCCGGAGGCAGCTCGGACGGGGCGCGGGGCCCTGAGAGGCCCTCCACGTACTCGCTGTCGAACTCCACACTTGGTCTCGCTGGAAACATCACTGGTGTCAGAAAAAGTCATTTGAAAATATAAATCATAGCATGTTAAAAATACAGAAGACTGATGTGAGTAATTGCTGTGTGGGACTAGCTGTGAAGAAAAAAAACACATACCTCTTGGAAAATAAAAAGATGAAACAATTTTTGTTTAGTCAAAGTTAGGACACATTCTTTTTTTTTTTTTTTTTAAGAATTATTTTATTTTAATTTGATCAGAGAGATATGCAGACAGAGAAAGTGAGAAAGCAAGCCACCAGGTCCAGAACTCCAACTGTGGTCGGCCATGTGGGAGTGTTCAGTGCCTTAACCACCATGCCACCTGCTGGTCCCCTAGGACACATTCTCTAAGCTGATCCCAAACCCTTGTCAAAGCTGCACCTAAAGAAATGCTGTCTCATCACCCCCGGGACTCGGATTCTCACCGACCGGTTCCATGGCTTAGGGGAACCGGCTGCAGCCCCTTGGGTGCTCTGCCAGTAAACCTCCTTTTATCATCATCTCTTCCTGAAAGGTAAACAAGAGACCACAGAAGCGAGGAGCGGCAAGAGTATTTTTACCTACTTTTCATAACGACTAATGATCAGACAGACGACAGAAGAGTAAGTCTTCCCAGGACTTTTAACCTGTAGTCTCATTCCTAGACCTGTCCTGAAATGATCCATCTGCCTTGTCCCGATTCGTTTTTTTCCCTCTTCCTTACACAACTCTGTGGCATTACTATCCCTTCACGATTTGCTATCGCATTACCTGTAAAATAGCTTTCCGAAATGCCCTTACAGAACTTCGTGACTCAGCTTGGGTTGAGATGGGAAGGGGGCCTGGCAGAGACTTCTGACCCTGCAGCTAGCTGGCAGGAGGGTGGGTGGTACCTGCAGACGCTCAGGGCTTTCTTCCTGCATGGTCTCCACTGAGTGCGTCTAATGCCGGACAGTCCCCAAGAGCAGCTCCAACACCTCAGCCCGACCAACGTCTCCCAGGAGAGGTCCCACTAGCACAGTTCGCATGTCCCCATGGACCAAGTCCCTCGCCCGATGGCCTACCCAGGGCACGTAAGGGCTTTGTGAGGTGTAGATACGGAGGACTCCTGATCCCGTACCTATACCCACGCACACCACCAGCCTCTCTAATCACGCTGTTTCTATCTCCAAGTGACAGCCACTCCTAATCACATCAGAAGACCTGGCGTGATGGCGCAGCATTGCTTCTCAAGCAGCATGGGAAAGACTGCTGTCTTCCAAAGTGCGCTCTGTACATTAGAGCGTCTTCGGCTTTGTTCGGCCATTTTTGAAAGATTTCTAAGGTGTTTTACCCACTAATTCTAGTCGGAAGAAGTAAGCACAGTGCTACGGCCATGAATTAACCACGCACCACAACGTTCCACATGTATAATAGCACCGATGCGCCACGACTCACAGTGGGGTGATGTCCTAGAAAAGCCAGTATAAGCTGAAAATGTCAAAGCTACAGTGTACTTAATACTGCTAACCTACTGAACATATAGTTTACAAGTGCTGGGACCAGCAGAGGGCTTAGCAGTTACATCACTGGACTCCCACATGGCTGATGGCGGTTCTAGTCCTGGACCCGGTGCCTTCAAACTCATGCCAGGCACATGTGCGTGAGTGACCAGGATCCTGGGAGGAGAATGGAGGCAAAAGGACTGTGGCACGGCCATCCCCCCGAGGGGTGATTTCTTGCTTTCTGTCTCTCTGTCTCTCTCTCTCCGGCAAACGCTATTGCTCTATAGCAAAAATCTCCAAAACAAGTGCTAGTCAGGACCAGCAGTTAGTGTAATGGCTATGTCGCTGGACTCCCACATGGCTTAAACTCACACCAGGTGTGTGTGTGTGCCCAAGATCCTGAGAGGAGAATGGAGGAGAAGGGATTCCAGTGGCTCTGGGCTCTGGGCTCCGCATCCCTTATCGGCGGGCCCGCTGTGGGTGTCTGAACGCGAGAGCCGCGGTGGAGCACCAGAGTGGGGAAGCAACAGCAGATGCCAGGAAACGGACATGAGAGGAGGAAGTGTTCGACAGAGGACAGCAGTTTCTGACCATGGCCTCCAGGTGCGGACCGAGGGTGCATCGCGGACACACGGACAGCTCCGGGTGCAGACCGAGGGTGCATCGCGGACACACGGCGGCTCAGGTGCGGACTGAGGGTGCATCGCGGACACATGGACAGCTCCGGGTGCGGACCGAGGGTGCATCGCGGACACATGGTGGCTCAGGTGTGGACCGAGGGTGCATTGCGGACATACGGACGGCTCCGGGTGCGGACCGAGGGTGCATCGCAGACACACGGACGGCTCCGGGTGCGGACCGAGGGTGCATCGCGGACACATGGTGGCTCAGGTGTGGACCGAGGGTGCATTGCGGACATACGGACGGCTCCGGGTGCGGACCGAGGGTGCATCGCGGACACACGGACGGCTCCGGGTGCGGACCGAGGGTGCATCGCGGACACATGGTGGCTCAGGTGTGGACCGAGGGTGCATCGCGGACACATGGACAGCTCCGGGTGCGGACCGAGGGTGCATCGCGGACACATGGTGGCTCAGGTGTGGACCGAGGGTGCATTGCGGACATACGGACGGCTCCGGGTGCGGACCGAGGGTGCATCGCAGACACACGGACGGCTCCGGGTGCGGACCGAGGGTGCATCGCGGACACATGGTGGCTCAGGTGTGGACCGAGGGTGCATTGCGGACATACAGACGGCTCCGGGTGCGGACCGAGGGTGCATCGCGGACACACGGACAGCTCCGGGTGCGGACCGAGGGTGCATCGCGGACACATGGTGGCTCAGGTGTGGACCGAGGGTGCATTGCGGACATACAGACGGCTCCGGGTGCGGACCGAGGGTGCATTGCGGACATACGGACGGCTCCGGGTGCGGACCGAGGGTGCATCGCGGACACACGGACGGCTCCGGGTGCGGACCGAGGGTGCATCGCGGACACACGGACGGCTCAGGTGCGGTCCGAAGGATGCATCACGGACACACGGACGGCTCAGGTGCGGACCGAGGGTGTATCGCGGACACACGGCGGCTCAGGTGCGGTCCGAAAGATGCATCGCGGACACACGGACGGCTCAGGTGCGGACCGAGGGTGCATCAGGTGCGGACCGAGGGTGCATCGCGGACACACAGATGGCCTGATTTGAGGGGCCACAGGTACAAACCCACGGTGGTTGCCAGGGACTCTCTCTGATGAGCCCTGGTGTTAAGGGCACACAGGGAGGGGTTCAAGGAGGAGGAGGGCGAACAGCTAACATCGAATCAGAAGATTCATTTGAACCTCTTGGATGAGTACTCAAGTGAATTTAAGTTTAGGAAACTTCCTGGATACCAAAGGGCGGACCTTTTTCCTTTTGCTAAACTCAGAGCGAGAAGGAAATGAAGCGGGACAGTCTGCCGGCAGCAGATGGCAAAACCCTAACAGATGACACAGGAAACGAGACCGATCGAGGCTTAGCCTCCGTCTCCCCGACCCGGAGAATGCTCTCCAAAGTGACGAAAGGACAGCAGGCTCGGTTAGGAGAAAACTGGAAACGAAGACGGGGAAGAGGTACTGTGACAATACAAAGCCTTGTAATCCTCCCTCTCAGAACAAATTACACCTCGGGGGAAAAACAGCCAGAGATCTGAGTACAAAACCACAGTCACTGAGGGTGCCTTAAGAAAATGAAAGAAATTTTAAGTAGAAAAAAGTCATTTTCCTTTTAACTATATTGTTTAGTCTTCATTAAATAATACATATTCTAAGTAGGAAATTTAGAACATAAGAAAGGTTTTAAAAAACAGAAAATTTCACCTATAATTTACCTTTCAGAGTCAACTCTGGTCACTACTCTTGCGTATTTTCTTTCTATAATTTCATATGTATTTTCACATAGTTCTGAGAACATGGATTATACAATTATTTATCAGACTTTATTGATTATCTTTGCATTGCAATTTTTCAGTGCAATGATAACACTTCAAAAACATTTCTAACCATGCTATAGCACCAGATCGTACACATGGGTTATAATTTCCTTTCTATTGAGGAGGAAACAAATACAAAGAGGAAGGAGAGAGTTTTTTTTTTTTTTTTTTTTTTTTAGATGTTTTTGCTATAGGGCGCGTGCGCTCGCCAGACAGACAGAGAGAGACAGAGAGACAGAAAGCAGGAAATCACCCCCCAGGGGAGATGGCCACGCCGCAATCCCTTCTCCTCCATTCTCCTCCCGGGATCTTGGGCACGCACGCACATGCGCCCGGCGTGAGTTTAAGCCATCAGGTCCGGGATTCGAACCGCAGTCAGCTACATGGGAGTTCAGTGACACAGCCATTACGCCAACTGCTGGTCCCGAGAGAGGTATTTTTAATAGGGTCTCAGCCTGGGCCTTGGTTAGCTGGGCTATAGGCAAATGATACCCCCGCCCCAGCCTGCCCAGGTGGGGCTGGGGCCCAAACCCAGGACTCCTGCGTGGCTTCAGCTTCATGCCGTGGCTCCCAGGGGCTTCCTTCTGAGTCAGAAAGGTAATTTCTCTAGCTCTTCTTTTTTCAGTAGTCTTTGTCTCTACTTTCGTCCTGTTAGGGTTAAAGTGCGATGAGCAGCATTACACCATCTGCTACTTTACGGATTTGCCTTAGCACAAACGTCTTCATAGAATTTGCAGCGAGTGACTGTGCACGTCACTCAGCTGCTTTTCAGGGTTCGAAGCAGGAATTCCTCCCCACGGGACTCTCCAGTAAACCGAACATCACAATTACTAAGATTTTTCAACTTTAAAGTGAAAATTATAGGACCAGCAAGTGGCATGGAGGTTAGGGCAGCTGGATCCCACATGGCCAACTGCACAGTTCAAGTCCTGGACCCGGCAGCTTGAAAACCATGCAGAGTGCATGTGCATGCATGCCCCCAATCCAGGAGGAGACTGGAGCAGAAGGGGTTGCGGCACGGCCACCCTCCTGCAGGGGGTGAGTGCTCACTCCCCTCCCCCGTGTCTTTCTCACTGAGGATCCACATACTCCATAGCAAAAATAAATAAATAAGAAGTTATTTTTATTTTATCTGCATTCCTTTTAATATCAGTGAGCTAGCAGAATTTTTGATATGTGTATTAGCATTTATGTTCTCTCTGTTGTCTCTTTGTATGGAACAATAGTCATTTTTTTCATAAATGTCTCTATTCAGTGCTCAAAATGTTTATTCTCTGCTTTGTTGTTTGCTTTTATTTTTCCAGGTTTTTGCCATAGGAGTGCAATGTTCACCCAAAAGAGAGGGAAAGTGGGAAACCGCCCTCAGGCCTGGGGTGTTTGCCACTCACCGTGCTGGGATTCGAACCATGGTCAGCCATGTGGGGTCTGGCTTCCTGTGCACAGCACCCACCCCTGTGCTGCACGGCTGGCTTCTGATTTTGATGTGGATAATTTACCTGATAGCAATGATTTTTTATTTGGCATTCAATTGAATTGTATTACTGTAGTATTTTTAAAAAGTCATACCCAATTGTGCTGCTGTAAAAGCTCATGGGCCGTCACTTTCGTTACCAGATTGCTACTCCTAGGTCCTAGTCTTAGATCCTTAACTTTCAGTGGAGCTTTTCATTCCTAAGAAAATTCTTCTATTGTCTTTGCATTAGAATTGCATTTAAGTGGGTACATGAATCTCCAGTCCTTAGCACTTAACTGCAAAAAAAAAGAAAAGAAAAAAATCAATACCAGACTTTTCTGTCTTGAGTTATTCACTTACGTGTATTTTCAATTACAAGGAAAGGAAAATAAGTAGTATATTTTCAGAGCCCTTAAACCCAAAGCTGCTCTCTCGTTTCAGACGGGCTCGGCTCTAGTGCGGCATGTAGAATCCTCGGGTCACAATTTTTCATCTAAAAACTCGACAGGCGTTATTGTGGGCAATTGGTGTCCAGTGAAGGTCTGAGACTGGCATAATTTTGGTCCATCTTATGCCATTTTTACTCCTCTGACTAAATATGCATAGGATTGAACTCTGAAGATGCACGGCTCTTACGCTGCATTTTTCCGGGACATGTGGGCTTCGCTTTGAATCCGCAGCTCCGTCAGTCTCACGCCATGGAAATATCCTTCTATTCCTTTCATTTTACAAGTGAATGACCTTTGGTTTCTACTTAGAAACTGCCTTTTTTTCTTTTTTAAATTTGCCAGATTGCACATGTGCTCACTGCAGATTCATAGAGAAAGAGCGAGAGAGGGAAAGTGAGAGGGCGCAACAGCCCCTCCACGGGAAGGCCATGCTGCAACCGTGTTCGCTCCTGCTTGCTCCCTGGGGACTTGGGGCACACACCCACACGCGCCCGACATGTCCTCAGGCTGCCAGTCTGAGACTCCAACAGTGCAGTCGCCCACGTGGGATCCCACTGCCCAAACCGCCACACATCAGCCAGCCCTCTTTTCCCTAATTAAAAAAATAAATACACACACACACACATCATGTGCATACATATGCACACATATCATACTCATACATATATACAGAGGCATTTTACATACGTACATGTCATACATATGGAAATATCTATACCTATGTGCATATATACATATGCAAATTGTGTGTGTGCGTGTATCTACACATATAGGTGTCCCTCACCCCCCCCCCCCAGGTTATATACACCCCACAGAGAACGACAGAGTGAAAGGGACAGAAGGAAGCACCTCCCAGAGGGGCGACCACCTCAGAACCCTTTCCTGCATTTCTCTGTCACCGAGACTTGGGGCACATTCGTGAACATGGCTCGTGTGACTTCCAAGCCACCAGGGCTGGGGTTCAAACCACATACTCACACAGGTGGGATTTGGTTTCTCTAGCTGTCAGGCCAAGTCCAGCCCTAATATGAAAATAGCTGATCGACAAATAGAAACTGTATACTCGCGAGGTGCAGGCACACGCACACATCATGTCAGGATACCATGTCAGGTCCCTGCGTCTCTGCCCGTCATTGCCTTTCCTGTGTGTACGTGTCCGGGGGAGCGGGGGCATTTACACCCACGCTCTCGTCGGATTCTGGGCAGGCGATGCTGTGCGGGGAGTGACAGCCCCATGCTACTTGGTAGGCCCCGAGCCACTCCTCCGGTGACGGTGGCTGAGACCAGCACTCCCGGCCTCCCGGCACTGCTTTCTGCTCTCCGCTGCCACACACTTGACCTCTTCAGATTCCACACGCAGATGAGGTCACCTCTTCCTGTGTCCTATTCCACTGAGCGCGTGTCCACCGGGTCACCACAGTGCCCCGATGTCAGGACCTCCTCCTTGCTACGGCTCAATAACGTTTCTGAATCTGCAGCCACCTCGCTCAGCCACCCCTGTCGAGGGGCCCTGGGCGGCCTCCGTCTCTTGGCCACTGTGAGCAATGCCGAAATGAACATGGGTGAGGGCAGCCCCTTGGGGGCTGATTGTACTTCCCTCAGATACACGCCCTGAAAAATGATCGGACCGCGTGGGAGTGCTATGTCTACTTTTTTGAGAACCTGCTGAACACTTCCCCATGATGGTCGTACCCAGTTCAATTCCCATGGGCAGTGTACGAGGGTGATCCTTTTTCCTACAAACTAACCCACGTATCGGTTGGCTTCTGGGTAACAGCCACCCCAACAGCTGTGAGGCGATAGCTCACTGTGGTTTGCTTACAGTTGGTCGGCAGAGGTGAGATGCACGGGACAGCTGCAACCATATTGAGATTATGAAGCAGGCCGGCCTGTTCGGGGAGAGCCGACGCAGTGTGGTCGGAGAGACGCGGACGCCCCCCGGCAGCTGGACCCTCGCAGTGTGCCTGCACGGAGTCACTTGGCTCCCGCTCTTCTGGTGATATGAGAAAACAATGCGCCCGTTAAGGAATGTAAACAAATACTCTCAAACTTTTTTTGTTTTTCTTATTTAAAATCATTGCCAAACATGTTCTTTCTCTAAATATTCAGGATACATCTTCTTTGTCTTTGTCTTAAAAGCCCTTTCCATAGACGCTGTTTAATACTGCCGTTTCCTCACCCCCAGGAGCTTTATGCTGACGCTTTATTTCACAAAAGGCAGACCACGTGGGCCGCTGCGACCCGGGCACCTCGCCCATTACACCGCCCCTGTCTGCTGCTAGTGAGGCCTGTCCGAGGCGTGTGTTTGGTCTGGGATAATGTCTCCCGTCTGCTGTGTCTGGTTAGATAGGCAGCAGTACTCTCTGTTCCACGAAGGAAACTGAGTTTTCTCTAATT
This sequence comes from Tupaia tana, assembly GCA_026018925.1. NCBI lineage: Eukaryota > Metazoa > Chordata > Mammalia > Scandentia > Tupaiidae > Tupaia > Tupaia tana. Next base: position 43,234,951 of record JAKSZU010000019.1, on the reverse strand, counting down.
CATCTAGGTACCTATGGTAAGGACAGATCACGCTGCACTGCTTTTTGTACAAGTGAAGTTTATACAGAGAGAAGGGAGGGGCCAGCTAGCAGCATGGTGGTTAAGGCAGCTGGACCCGACGTGACTGACTGCACAGTTCAAGTCTTAGACTCAGAAGCTTGAAGAAAACATTCTGGTTGTGTGTGAGTGTGAGTGTAAATGTGTGTGTGTGTGTGTGTGTGTGTGTGTGTGAGCACAAAATCCTAAGAGAATGGAGAAGAGATTGGGACATAATTATCCCCCCGGAGAGTGCTCTCTCTCTCTCTGGTAAGCATACATGCCCTATAGCAAGAAAAACAAAAACAAAAAAAACTAAAACTAAAACACCAAAACCAAAACCAAAGCCACATGTATCAGTGAATATACCAGCGAGTATGGTTTACAGGATTCTTACCAGGGGTTAAAGGATTCTTACCGGGGGGCCAGGTGGTGTGGTGGCTAAGGCTCTGGACGCACACATGGCAAACTGCAGCTTGAATCCCATAATACATCAACTACATTAGATATATGAAGAGTGAGAAATGCCATCTTCAGTTCTAGCACATTGTTTTTAGGTCAGTTGACTTTCTTTGTCTTTACGTTTTCTTGTTTTTATGTTTGCCACTATAGGGTACATTTTAAAAATATTGTCATATTATTTCTTTTTTATTATTGTGTATTATTTATTATGTATCTCAGTAACCAGTTAATATGTTCTTTTCTCCTTCTTCTTCTTCTTCTTCTTCTTTTTCTTCTTCTTCCTTTTTTTTTTTTTTATTTTAGTTTTTTGCTGTAGGGTATGTGGACTCACCAGAGAGAGACAGAGACAGGAAGTAAAAAGTCGTCCCTCAGGGAGGATGGCCACCCGCCACAACCCTTTCTCCTCTATCCCCTCTTGGGACTTTGGGCACACTTGCACATGCTCCCAGCCTGATTTTGGAGCCACCAGGTCCAGGACTCAAACCGTGCTGGCCATGTGGTGGTCCAGTCTTAACCACCACACCACCTGCTGCAATACGCTCTTTGTACAATGTATACAATTTAGTGGTCAATTTTCAGGCAGTTGAGGATAAATATTATCTCTACCACATTGAGTCTTTGTAGTAAGGTGCAGCATATTGTCTTTGACTAATTGTAATCTTTCTTTAATATCTTTTTTGTGGCTTTACACCTTTGTTCATGTAAACCCTGAACATTTCTAACTTTGCAGCTATAGCTTTCATGCTGCTGTGCCAGATGTCGTGCTCAATGTGCTTCTCTAGTGGTTTATTTGCACAAGTGTCTCCTCGTGGTTTGAGAAGGCGGCATCAATGACTCTGCCGTCCCTCGCTCTCTCCGTGTGGCACATTTCCACCAGTGCCTTCCCACTGCTGAGACTCTGTTGTTTCTGCAGAATTTCTTGTAAGAGGGGCCTGGCGTCTCGTGTACCCCATACTTTTTCTTAGCTGCCTAAAAGCAGACACAGCCCTTGGTTATGGTCCCCTGTGAAAATGGGAGCCAACGATCACCTGTCGCTCACAGGAATCTTTGGTTTAAACGTAAACCCTCATAAAATGAGGGGACGAGGTAAGACTTACATACACGAGCCCAGAACTGAAAATGAAGTGCCTCACTGCACCATATCAGAACCCCCCTCACACAGCTCAGAGTAAGGATTCTCATTGCACATGTGACCCCAGGGTGTCTGGCCCTCGCTGGTGTGGACCCCATCTCCCCAGCTCCGTTTCCCTCCTCTGACCAGGTCTCCCATCCCCAACTCCCCATCACTCCAACCGTCCTTGGTATAACGTCTCTCTTTGGTCTTGTCTTTTGAACTCGGCCCCATGAACAGTCTGGACACTCAGAAGTGATCTGGATGTTCAGATGGAAGAGCTCGCCTCATTTCTCAGAGTCAGAGTGGCTCCAGATTTTATTTAAGGGTTCTAACTTTTACAAGGGGATTGATATACAGTGCGTTTATGGTGGTATACTGTAATGATGCCCAGTGATTAAATGTAAAAAAATTAATTAATGCATAAAAGTAAACAATTAAGTTTTAATATTTACAATAAATACAAAAATGACTAGGCCAGCTTATACTTATAATCTTTACTCAGAACATAAGCCCTTAAGAATCAAACATTCTGGCCGGCAGGTGGCATAGTGGTTAAGGTGCTGGACTTCCTTGTGGTCTATAGTGGTTCAAGTCCTGGACTGGGTAGCTTGAAACTCTGCTGGGAGCCTGTGTGTGCATGCCTGAAATCCTGAGAAGAGAATGGAGGAGAAGGGCTTGCAGTGTGGCCATCCCCTAAGGGGGTGGTTTCTCACTTTCTCTCTCTCCCTGTCTCTATCTGCATCTCCGGCAAACACATGCACCTTATAGCAAAAATGTCTCCCCCCCCCAAAAAAAAAAAAAATCATTCACAAATCAAAATCTGTTGACCTTAATTCACATAATGGAATATATGATATAAAAACCCAAGCAAAAAATAAAATAATACATACATAAGAATAGCAACTATTAGAACATTCATATTTAATCTTTGTACAAACAAGCTAATCCACCTGCAAATACCATACATTCAACTAAATACAGAAGAAAAATAGCAATCACATTGTATGTCTTTAACTGATGGTAATAACTTCAAGACGCCTACCTATGGAGGAGGAATCTGAAAAGCCACTTTATTTATTCAGAGTATCTATCCAGCCTCCATATTTGTCTACCTAGAAGAACATGAAATAACACACGTACATGTCTAAACGCTATAAAACAAAAGTTCGTCAGTAGTATATTCTTTAATTATTGAATACCAGTTCCTTTACATTGTTCCTTAGAGGAAACGTTACCTTTACATGATATGCAATGAATACTTTTTCTTCTATTTACAATGGGTGCTAGTGTGAGAATACTCTGCTTTCTACTCGTGGATGGTTTGGTGCGTTCTTTGCGGCACAGGACAGAGCCGAGGTCGGCTGGCTGTGCGTAAAGGTCTAAGCTCTTTTCATGACGCAGCAATTATTCCTCGGTCTTGTCTCCCTTCCATTCTGATAAATCCCTCTGAAAAATTCTAGGATCAGATAAAAAGATAATAGAAGTGTGTCAGTACTTTTCTGTCTCTTATAACATCTTTGACTTTGAGATTTTCTTTGCATTTAATAAACCCAGCTTCAGCTTCTAAGAATTAAGGATATAGTTCTCATCATTATATGCATAGTAATAAAATTTCATTCTAATGAATATTGTCTGATAAGACGTTACATTGGATTTTGACCATTTTTATTTCATTTTTTTCTAAAATTAATAAGCAATTTTTCTTAAATAATCAAATAATTATCAATTAATTTTTACTGGTCAAGGTTTTAAGATATAGTTTATTATTAAAAATTAAAAATAAAATCCTGGGCTATTTCCCCTAATTAGATCTGTAAGTAAGTCTGCAAGTATTCATACTCAATAGTTTTTATTCAGATGACAAATTAAATTCTAGAATTTAGAAAATAAAACATTACTTATTGTAATTTTTCTGAACGATATTGCAGCACACTTATATAGAGATGTAGAAAGCAAACCTTTTTATGTTCACTTAGCAGCGACATGAATGTGCTCACTTTGAATACAAACAGGTAAACAGACAATTAGTGAGGTGGCATGGGGCGCACCTAGTAACTCAGCTATTATGAAAAGGCAATTAAAACGCAGCACTTTTGACTCTCATATGTGCAAAATTAAGTATGTGACAGAGCTGCAAATTCATGTCATGAGAACAAACAGAATTTTGTGACAAAGATGTGTCAAGTGTGACTAGGGTGTAGGTGAAGGCTCTGCTGCAAGATAGGAGAGACTTAGTACCTGATAATAATTTGCTCTGTCTTCTTGTTTTAATTTGTTTATTTATTCACGATAGAATATGCTTAGATGATGTGGGTTTTGAGAAGGAGAGAGACGAGCTTCCTCCGGAGGGATGTGTCACAGCGCAGCCCCTTCCTCACAGTCCCCCGCCGTGGGAGCTTAGGGTCGTGAGCTCTTCAGAAGACCAGGCAGAGACTTCACACTGCCGTGACCACGTGAGATGCGGCTTCTCTCTCTCTCTCTTTAAAAAAAAAGGATTACTTATTTAATTTCATCTGTGATTATTATTATTTTTTCAATTCGTTAGAAGACACACGTGCTGGGAACCAGCAGTTAGCGTAATGGCTATGTTGCTGGACTCCCACGTAGTCGACCGCGGTTCGCGTACCGGACCAGGTGGCTTAAAACTCACGCCGGGCGCGTGTGCGTGCGTGCCCAAGATCCCGAGAGGAGAATGGAGGAGAAGGGACTGCGGCGTGACCATCCCCTCTGGGGGGTGATTTCTCGCTTTCTGTCTCTATGTCTCTCTCTGTCTGTCTGGCAAGCGCACGCGCCCTATAGTGAAAACCTCTCCAAAAAAAAAAAAAAAAAAAAAAAAAAAGACACACGTGCTCACCAGAGAGAGAAGGGCAGGTGGCGTGGAGTTAAGGCAGCCGGATCTCACGTGACCAATTAGCAGTCCGAGTCCCAGCCCTGGTGGCTGGCAAATCGTGCTGGGCGCATGTGTGTGCGTGTACACCATCTCAGGAGCAGAATGGAGGGAAGGGGATTGTGGTGTGGCCATCCCCCCTGGGGGCTGATTTCTCATGTCGCCTGTTTCTGCCTGTCTCTCTCTGATGAGCACACATACCTTATAGAAAAATTACCCCGTCTAAGTTGAAAGGTGCTTCTTGCTCTCACTTCTCAGCCTTCCTTTTATCCAGCAGTGCCTGTGGCTAGGTTGCAGATGTATGGAGAACGGTCATGTCCGCTTTATCTTTCTCAGAAGACTGCATTCCAGTCTCAGAGTTAATCTCTGTGTAGAGACGGATTCATAACCAGACAGCCTACGCGCACTGTACGGTTCCTAAGAGCAACCAAGCGTTTGCGTGTCATGGTCTACGGCCACATGGCTTTTCACGTCCACTGATTTCAATGTGGGCAAAGTAGGTATTAGACAAGTTTCCATGGGCTGGTCCTGGGTTGTAGTAAATTTGAGCTTGTCCCACAGCAGTCCCCACCTTCTCAGGTAGAGAGCAGGTTTATGGGATGTTTCCGAGTGGGCTCCTACCTGGGGATAGCCTGGAGTGGCGGGGCCCTCCCCACCTACTTGGGGATGGTGGTTCATCAGAGGCTGGTGGGCTTCCGGGACTGGCTTCCTACCCTGCCTCTTCTCCTGCCTCACTCTGCAGCTCTCAGGTAACCATGGAAAATGGATGAACCTGGCATTAAAGTATAGTAATAAAACCCCCAACTAAATCCTTAAAGTTAAATAAACCACTCCGTATTAGAGGAAGTTGCATAGCAAGTAAAATTCTGGAAAAGAAAAAAAAAAAGTATACATGCAGAACTTAATTGCCAGAGTCTAATTAGCTTTAGACTAGTGCTATAAAATTTAGAGAGGAGCAAAGATAAATATTTCAGCTAATTTCCCTATGTACTGTGAATAAAAGAGTGGAAATGATTCTCAAAATTGAACGTTATGAAGTCGTTTACAAAGTATATTAAGTCGGTTCTTCTCTGTAATGAAGTGTCCTTTACAGCTTAAGAGACTTTCCGGAGCTGACATTTCTCTCATGAAGAACACGCTCCGTGGCTTCGTTATGACTCCTCACAGCAGTCTGCGCGGGAGCCTGCCGGCTGAGGACACGCCCGCACTCTGGCCGGTGTCTTGGTGGTGACTGGCACTGCGGCGGGAGGTGACTTCGCCTGCCGTGGTCTAAGCCCCTGCCGTGACAGTGCGGACTTCTCTCTCTGCACTGATGGAGGGAGCCGCACGGTGTAATGGCTTTTTTTAAAAAAAATTCCGTTTGCATGGTAGAAGGTCACCGAGAAATGCGAATGTGATTACAAAGCAGTTCAGAGCATCACTGCTGCCCTGTGCCCGGCTCCACCCCCTCCCTGGAAGCCCTGCTGTTCCCCCCAAGGGGTCTCCTGTGCCGACTACCTTGACACATCTGGACGATGCCGCGTCGGCAGGCAAGGGAGAGCAACTGTCAGAGCTGAGATCTCGCGGACAGTCTTCCAGGGAGGCCGTGACGCCCCCACGCCCCCCTCACCAAGGTGGGAAATACACAGATTTTACTTTGCGATACAGAGGTTCTGCTCTCCCCGTCTTCAGTTTGCTGGCTGGTAAATTTCTCCAACATAGGATTGCATTTTCTGTAATAGTTATTTTTCAATGGGCCTTCATAGCTCTTACATTAGTTCGCAAGGTTTAATCATAAATGTTTGTCCAGCAAGAGTGTTTTCTGCTCTAATTCAAAGGCATCCCTGGGACGGTGTACTCTGGATAATAGGTTTGCTTTATAATCAAAGTATTTCCTTTCATCACGCACCGATACATTTATCATGCGTTGACACTATCTTCTTCCCAGTGCACTAGCCACTATGTTATTTGCAGAAGAAAACAGAAAACCCAGCGAGGCTGTGAGTGTCCTGAGGGGCAGGAACCTCGCTCCCAGCACAGCGACCACGACACAGCAGGTGCGACCGTGTGTGAGTAACTGAGTCAGCGTGGCAGCAGCACTCACAATACGGCAAGTGGGCAGCGCCGGCTCAGCTGCGCTTCCACTCCCCGTAGTGTCCGGTATCTGTGTCGCAGCAGCAAGAGCAGGTGAGGACAGGGGCTGGCAGGTGGCATGGTGGCTAAAGATGCTGGGCTCCCACATGGCCAACCACAGCTCAAGTCCTGGACCTGGTGGCTTGCATTCTTACTTTCCCTCTGTCTCTCTCTGATCAAACTAGGAAATAATAGTGAATAAAGTTAAATAAAATAATTCTTTAAAAAATGTAGGTAAAAAAAGTACAATAAGATATTATGGTGGGGGGCACCATACGCTCATAACTTTTATTACAGTATTTTGGAACTGCTGTTCAATTTTGCTATTGTTATGGTTACTCTTACTGTAGTTGAATTACATATTAAACTTTACCATAGGTGTGTGTGTTTAGCAAAAGACATAGTAGGTAGCGTTTGCTCCTTTCTGTGGTCTCAGTTATCCGCTGAGGGTCTCGGGCCATATCCTCCATGTTAAGGGCCTATGGATACATAATTTTTACAGAGTGAATCTGCTGTGCTTACGAGTTCACCACACACATTAACCGCTGACGACAACCGACCCAAAATTAGACTCTCATACATTTGGAAATATGAGATGCAATTTAGACAGAATATTACGCTATTTTTCATAAGTATTATATTTTTTCATAAAATAGAGGAAAGTTAAGAAATGAAAATATGATACGGCTTCCAATAATGGACATTTACAAAATCCTGGCATTTATTTCCTAACACATTTAAAATTTCAGTTTTATCATTTATCATTTCACACATGTGGCTATTACAGACAACTGTGAACCATTAGGTTCAGTCCGATAGGGGTTTAATTAAAACCTTGCACGCTAGCACCATCCATTCAGCCACGCTGCGTTTGCCAGGTTGTACTCAAACAATGATATTAAACTGCCCTTCAGCCAACACTCTAGGATCTCGGAGTTCTGCATCTTCCACAAAAGCGAAGTCTGCCATTAAATAATGACCTTCCGAAGGGTCCGAGGACACTTCGTTCATCTGGGAAATCTTTTCATTTCTACCTAAACTTTTATGGAATGAAGAAATGAAATGTTCACTAATTCCTGAGAATCAACAAAGCGTGACAGTTTCCTTACACACGCGGGAATTAGCCTTTCGCTTTAGCAGGCTCAGATACGAGACCCCGTGGCCGGCGGAGGTGTAGGCAGAGCCTGCTGCCGCGGTCCGGCCAGCTTACACCGACTGCGTGACTCCCGCTTTCTCCTAACCCCCCCACTCCGCCTCCTTGAGATGATTTCCTCACGTCGAGAATGATGGATCGAACCAGATCCAGGGTTGTTCTTATTTTGAAAACCACAATAGCCTTTATTCAAACGAATCTTCTCTTGGAAGTGACATAAGGAAAAGAGCTAGCAGCTGAGACGCTTCGAGTGAAATGCGTGAGGTTCCCCGCCGCCCAGCTTCCATCTGCCCTCCCGACCTCACCGGGGGGTGGGGGAGCACAGGGCATCCCGCCGGCCCAGATGCCAGCGCAGACCATCGCGTCACCTAAACAACTGCCAGAAATCAGTGCTAGTGTTAGTAGAGATGTTTCATAAAATATAGAACAGAATGTGACCACTTACACAGCAGGCTGCTCCCTGCTGTGGTTTCTAAGCCATTTGTCCCTACACACTGTGTCCTGGCCATTATTAGTGAAGTAGTGGAGGCCTATACAAGAGAAAATTTTGATAGAATTCGGATTCGTACTGATCAGTAGTGAGAATATCACCGCACTTTCACCACGTGAAGAGTGAACTGGCCACGTGAGGAGACCGCTCTGATGCTCTGTTACAGTCGCGATGAAGTCTGAAGTCCTCACCAAGAAAATAAGACATCAAAGCCGAAAAATAAACGAGCAGAACTGCAAGGAGACTGAGGTCCGGCAGGAGGAGGAGGCCAGGAAGAGCCCAGGCTTTCCTGAGACCGGAGGCTGGGATTCAGAAGCAGGTTACGAAGTCAAACTTCAGGACAATAAAGACAGAGAAAAAGAAAGGGAGTAAGAAATAAAGAGTCGACGTTTTTGAGGTACCCAGAGTCACGAGGTAGCATTCGTGGTGTGGAGCAGGATGGGCGCGTATGAACAGGTCTGGACTCAAGGACAGGGACGGAGGGCAAGGCTGAATTGTTCTGTGGCTAAAATGATGATCGAGGACTCCAAAGACTTCATTTCTCCCTTCCCTTGTTATCACTGATCATTAAGAATTAACACTCTTTAAATATGTCATAAAAAAACCAGTTCAGCACAAACAGAGACAACTATTATTTAAACGAGACTCGCCAGTGGAAAGGGGACCATGAGAAGCGGCTTCGTACTCTGTCCGCATCCTAGAAAGTAAAACCATGTATCGCTGTGTTGAAATTCTGTCTCTAGGACTGGGAATCGGCCACTCCTGACTCTGCAGTGTAAGGTACGGAATTGGGATCCCCTGAACCTCTGCAGTGGCTCAGGCCCACGCTTTCTCTGCCGGTAACTACTGACAACGTCCGCAGGCTCCGCCGCCTCTCAGGATCCCCTCGCCTCACAGAAATCCACCCAGCTCTGCTAAACGTGCATATTTTACATAGGAGAAATATATTTAAAATATATGTATAATTTATAT